>VSMD01070281.1:0-48635 GCA_008750895.1 Mirza zaza
GAATGTTTATAGCAGCACAATTCATAATCACAAGGCTGTGGAAACAGCCCAAGTGCCCATCAATCCAAGAATGGATTAATAAAATGGGGTATATGTATACCATGGAGTACTATTCAGCTCTAAGAAACAACGGTGATATAGCACATCTTATATTTTCCTGGTTAGAGCTGAAACCCATACTACTAAGTGAAGTATCCCAAGAATGGAAAAACAAGCACCACATATATTCACCAGCAAACTGGTATTAACTGAGCAGCACCTAAGTGGACACAGGTGCTACAGTAATAGGGTATGGGGCAGGGGGGAGGGGGGAGGGGGGTGGGTATATACATACATAATGAGTGAGATGTGCACCATCTGAGGGATGGTCATGCTGGAAACTCAGACTTGTGGCGGGAGGGGGAAAGGGCATTTATTGAAACCTTAAAATCTGTACCCCCATAATATGCTGAAATAAAAAAAAAATCAAAAAAAAAAAAAGAATGGAAAAACAAACACCACATGTACTCACCATCAAACAAGTATTAACTGATCACCACTTATGTCCACATATTGTAGTAACATTCCTTGTGTGTCTGGCCATGGGCGGCAGAAGAATGGGTATATTTAAACCTAATGGATGTGGTGCACACGCTTGAAGCTCTGACATGAGGGGGGCAAAGACAATATAGGTAACTTAAACATTTGCACCCCCATAATATGCTGAAATAAAAATAAAATAAAGAGAATAGTATAATTCATGCAATCTGAAAATCCAAAGGAATAAACACTGAAAAAATTAGAGTCAACATTTGTATCATCAAAGTAACACAAGGACAAGAAAAAGAGATTATGGCCGGAAAAATATCTGAAGAAATAATAGCTGAAAACCTCTCAAGGTTTATAAAACACAAACTTAGGAATCCAAGATGTTAATCAATTCCCAAATAGTATAAAGCCCCAACCAGTCATGCCAGGACACATTTATAATTATACTCTTCAAGGTTAAAAAATCCAAATGACAGAAGATTTCTCATCTTAATCTAGGAAGCCATAAAAAATTGACATTATATTTTTCAAGTGCTGAAAGACAAGTTTTATTATTTGCAAATTTTGTATCCATCAAAACCATGTTTCTGGAAATTGAAACATTCTAAGACAATGGAAAACTAAAAAAATCAATAAAGCCTTTAGCAGACCTATCCTTAAAGATTAGCTTAAATTTTTTTAACTTAAAAATAAATAAAATAAATAAAGTATCCTGCAGCCTAAAGAAGGAAGAAGGACCAATAGAAGGAGCATAAATATGATTTAATGCAATATACTATCATATTCTTTATGAGTTTTATATCACATATGACGACTGTAGCAAAAATTATAATATCATCTAATACTTAATATAATCATATTTAAATATAGGAAGGTAAGGATCCTAAATAGAAATGATGTTTCCACACTTCATACTTCCCAGGATGTGGTAAAACACTTACACAAATACAGTAAATCCTGATTTAACATTGTCAATAGGTTCTTGAAAACATCGACTTTAAGTGAAACGATGTACAATAGATCCTTGAATAATATCATTTCCTTCAATGTTGTTTTGTTATAACATTGATAATTAAGAAATTTGTTTAGTTATACATTGTTTCACTTAAAGTCAAAGTTTCTAAGAACTTACCAAGGACGATGCTAAGTGAGAATTTAGTGTATTGTGATGTCACATAGGTATGAGTGAAACTCCAAACAACTATGAAAACTAAGCAAAGAGATACAGTGAAAACTATTTTTAAAATGAAAGCTACCCCCCCAACAAAAAAGACAAAAAAACTAGTTGAAATCAAACATTAAAGTTGTAGGCAAGTGCTTACATACCAAAAGTTACTTGAAATGTAAATGTCACCAATCACAGAGAGAGATTGGGAGGAAGTGTGAAAAAACATGACTTAGCTATGTGCACTTTACAAGAACCTGTTTAAAACTCAATGATGTAGGTAGATTAAAAGAAAAAGGTGGAAAAGACAAACCAAATAAGCATTAATAAAAACTATTTAAAAAGTGTCTATATTAACATCTGATAAAGCAGACTTCATAGCAAAAAAAGTACTAAAGACAAAGAGTATCATTACATTAAGTTAAAGGATTAATCCACCAACAGTCATCACAACCTTAAATCTGTACTTGTCAAAAGAGGGAATTCTTTTGACAAGTACAGATTTAAGAGTGAGACAAAAACTGATAGAGCTGATAAGAAGCATAGGCAACTTCCCAGATACAACTGGGAGCTTCAACACCATCCCTGTCAGCAATTTATAGAACAAGAATATAAACAATCTGACCAACATAATCAATGAACAGCATCCAACTGTCATGTATAGAATATTTCACCCAACAATAGAGGAAAACACAAAAATTGCAGGTGCCTGGGGCATTCATCATCATTGTCCATATACTGGGCCTTGAAACACCCTCACCACATTAAAGAAAATGAAAATCATTTCAAGTATGATTTTTACTCATAATGGAATCAAACTGGAAATCACTAACGGAAAAAGAAAAATCATTGGACATGTGAAAATTAAACAACATACAAATAATGCATGCATCAAAAGGGAAATCTAAATCGAAAATTAAAACAAATACTTGAACCTAAATGAAAATATATATCAAAATATGAGACATGTAGATATGAGAATGCTGAAAAAGAAGTTTATAGAATCAAATGCTTAAATTAAAAATGAGGAAAGGTCTCATATCCATATTCTGATATTCTACCTCAAGAAATTAGAAAAATAAAGCATTCCTAAGCGAGGATAAGGAATAAAATAATACTAATAAGATTAGAAACCAATAAAATCTAACATTGAAAAAATAGTGAAAATCAAGGAAACAAAAACTGAGTTTGCAAAAAAAAAAAAAAGAAATCAATGAAATAGATAAAGTTCTAGCAAGCAAGAAAGCACAAATTACCAAACCAGAAATAAAAGAGAGGAAGTCATAAGAGGTCTGGCAGTCATGAAAAATATAATAAGAGAATATTACATATACATATTACATAACTTAACGGTCATATTTGACAAGTTAAATAAAGAACAAGTTTTAAAGAACAAAAACTACCAAACTCAATCAGGATTAGTTAGAAAACAAGAATAACACTATAACAATTAAAAAATTGAATTCATAATTTGAAAAATTACACTGCCCCTAATTCCTAAGCCCAGATGTTTTCACTAGAGAATTCTACCAAATATTTACAGAAGAATTAATGCCAATTTATACAACATCTTCCAGAAAGTAGAAATGAAAGAACACTTCTCAGCTTGTATGATGTCAGCATTACCCATGTCAGGAAGGAAAATTTCTCCAACCCTGGCTAGGCCTGAATAGAAAACAAAGACATATTAACAGAAAAAAAGCTTACAAGTTTAATTAATAAAATTTTGCATAATATAGAAATGTTCATAAGAAAATAAAAATGCAAAGACCCAGGAAACACTGCATGTTTTTATACTAAATCTGATGAAAGTAGTAGATAGTTGTGGAGAAACATGATTGGGCAAAAAGCTGTATGATCTAATGGTAACAAAATGAGGAGAACTTAGCAAGGTCTATTTGTTCAGATTCTTTTCTGTGTTTCTGTATGACAGTCCTTTCCCCTGGCTAAGGGACAGGACATCTGTCACATGAAGATCTTCAGGGGAGAAGGAAAGGGATCAGGGAATGATCTCCCTAGATTTATGGCTTGCTTTGGGGGAGAGGAGTTCTAGTTTCTGGAGAGGAATTTGGGTTTCTATAACCCACCTTGTGGGGAGGACTTCTGGTTTTTATGGCCTGCCTTGAGGGAGAAAGAACAGGAGATAGGAGCATGGGAGAAGGTCAGAAAGACCTTGCTTCTGAACCCTTTCAATATCCATCCACTCAAATAATGCAGCATGTCAAGGTGCATTATTTGGGGTATCACGCTCTGAACCCCAACATCCAGATACAGAAACCAGACAATGATAGTACCCAAGAAAAGGAAGGAAAAAAGAAAACTTCAGACCAATAACTCTTAGGAACACAGGCTGAAGAAAAAAATTCTCTATAAGAAATTAGCAAATAAAATCCAAAAATGTATAAAAACAATTATTATACATCCCAAGTGGGATGTATTGAAGGTATGCAAGGTTGGCTCCATTCCAAAATCAACATGATATGTCATACCAACAGGTTGAAGTAGAGAACTCATATGAGCATACTCACCAATTCAGAAAAAATTTTAAAACTTAACAAAATCCAACCCTGATTCATAACTGAAAAAAAAAAAATCTCACCTTATATTCAAATGTGATGGCATGGGCACAGTACCAGAAGTTAAATCCATCCACTGTATTAAGATAAGAAGCTGCTCATATTTATAAATAGCATGTATCTATGTATAGAAAAGTCCCAAGGAATATACAGAAAATTCATAGAGCTAATACATGACTTCAGCAAAATATCAGGATACAGGATCAAGACAAAAAATCACATAAAAACCAATCTTATTTCTAACAATGAGCATGCAGAACCAATATTTAAAACCAGAATGCCATTGATACTGTCTAAAAATTGTAATACTTAAGTATACAATTAAGCAAGCATAACTGAATGCTAACCAAAGAAAAGTTAATAAAAAGCCATGCCATCTTCATAGACTGGAAGATTCAACATAGAAACATATCAGTTTGTCACAGTACATTTGAAATCACTGCCAAGTTTATTCTAAAACTGATATGGAAAAGTACAGATCCTATAATAGTTCATATTACAAAGAATAAAGTGGGAATAATCACTCTTCTGAATATTAAGGTTTATTATCTAGCTATAGTAATCAAGATATTGTGGAATTGGAGGAAGGCTAGACACATAGATTAGTTAAGCAGAATAGAGGAACTGAAAATAAAAATAGAAATACGTATGTATGTGTGGTGGGGCTGTCATCTTGAGCTTTCATAACTCAACAGTAATAGAACAATCCAATTAAAAAGTGAGCAAAATATATAAACATCTTTCACTAAAGAAGATATACAAATGGAAAGTAAACACATGAAAAGTTGTTCAATTAGCCATCAGGGAATGACAAAGTAAAACTATGATGCGATATCAAGGTATCACCATATATCTATCAAAGTGACTAAAATATGGGGAAAAAACAACATGGTAACAACATAAAATGCTGGCAAGGATGCTTAAAAACTAAATCATTCATACAATTTTAGTGGAAATGTAACATTATATAGTCACTCTGGAAAATTGTATGACAGTTTCTCCTAAAACTAAATATGTAATCATTATATGGTCTAGAAATTGCACTTTGGGGGCATTTATCCCAGAGAAATGAAAAGTCATATTCCTACAAAAACCTGGACCTAATGTTTTCAGCAGTTTTATCCATAATAGTCATAAGCTGAAACAACCCAGTTATCCTTCAAGGAATGAATAAAGTGTGGTTCTTCCATGCAATAGAATATCACTTAGCAATAAAATGAACTATTAATAGTTCATTAATAAATCAATGAACTATTGCTACACCCGCTGCCAGCCTACATGAGTCTCTAGGTAATTATGCTGAGGTAAAAAAGCTAAAGCTGATATTAAAAGGTTACGTAGCATGTGAACCCATTCTTACAACATTTGAAAAGAAAAATAGTTAAAGTAGAGAACAGATTAGTGGTCTCCAGTGGTTAAGGACAGACAGGTGGGGGAGCAGGAGGGAGGTGTGTGTGGTTATAAAAGGGGGTATAATGATCCCTGTGGTAATAGAACCGTTCTGTATATTGACGGCAGCAGTAGATACATGAACCTACAGGTGTGATAAAAGTCTACAAAACTAAATACACTCACACACACACACAAATATACAAGCATGCAATGAGTACAATTCAAACTTGAAATCTGAATGGGATGGATGGATAATATCAACACTCTTATCTGGTTGTGATATCATATTATAGTTTTGCATGATGTTACCATTGGGGGGAACTGCTTAAAGGGTATTTGAAGTCTCTCAGTATTATTTCTAACAAATACGTGGAAATCTATTATTATCTCACTTAAAATTTCTGTTTTAAAATTATATGTTTCAGAAAAAGAATAAGATGCTTCTGTGTTTGCAATTTGATAGATTTAGAACTAATATCAACTGCACACATTGTGTGATAAAGGTAAAAAATGAAAAACAATTGTGTGGTCACTGTTAAAAAAAGATGATTAGAAAAATTCTACTAAAATACCTCATCACTCAAATTAGTAATAATAATGATTGTTTACAATGTTTTAGACATTGCCTTGTTATTTTTCTTTATAATAATAAATTGGTATAGGCAACACCATTATTATTTTCATTTAACAAATAAGGAAAATAAAATACAGATAGATTAAGTAACTTCTTCAATATCAAAAACAAAACAAAATTAAACAGAAACAAAAATTAAGCTTATGTGTTTAAAACATGGGGTCAAAAATAATAATTCCCTATAATGGAACCAGTCTAATAGCTATCATTTCAAGCAACAATTTTTCAGTATGTAATTTTGATTTAAGAAATAGTCTTGGACCTCCTTGCTCTCTGTTCTTGGAGTGGGAGGTGAAGAAGGCGGCCTAAATCACTCGAGTGGGTAGTTCTCCCACAGGATCAGCTTCACAGAATTGCAGGGAAGCTTCAAGGGGCAGCAATGTCGGGAAAAGGAATAAAGTGACTCAGCGGATTTACTGTGGAGTTCTGAGACTCCGAGTGGTACTGCAGGGATTGGAGTGTAAGCTGGCCATGCTCAGCAGCCAGCCAAACAGCTGTGTGATCCTTCCCACAGGGGGACGACTTCTCCTTCACTGACCTCCACGACCACGCAAGCAGGAAAGTGCCTGAAGACAGCGTGAAGAGGTAACACGGTCGGGCAGGCAGGTTGGAGAGGAGGCAGGAGCGGAAAGTAATTTGAAATCTCCAGGGCACCGTGTAAGGTCGCCTTTGCTGGGAGATCTATAAACGCCAGTGGCTTATGCCTCGCTTGTGAAGGGACAGAAAAGTGAGACAGATTGCTCATTTGACTGAGTTTCCCGGAGGACTCGGGCAGCGGCCCAAGCCCTGTAAGGGAGGGAGTGGAAGAGGGGAGTGAGAGCCACCCTCCGGGAGCCTCCCGGGGTCTCCAGTGGCCCAAGCCCCGCAGCCACCGAGGACGCGCAGATAGTTTTCGCCCCTCGGTGGAACTTGTCCGTGGTTCCCAGCTGCTTGAGTTTTGCAGGTGAAGGGACAGAAGTGGGGTGAGAGCCATTCTCCACGGACCCTCCTTGAGTCTCCAGCAAACCAAGCCGCACCGCTGCCAGGGACGCCCCAATAGTTTTCACCCTTTGGCGGAACTTGTCCGCGGTTCCCAGCCGCTTGAACTCTCCCGGTGAAGAGACGGAAGGTGGGGTGAGAGCCAAACTCTGCAGACCATCCCCAGGGGTCTCCAGTGTCTCACGCCTTGCTGCTGCGGGGACACGACGATAGTGTTCACCCCTTGGCAGAACTTGTCTGCAGTTCCCAGCCATTTGAACACTCCCGGTGAAGGGACAGAAGGTGGGGTGAGAGCCATCCTGTGTGGACCCTCCCCAGAGGTCTCTAGCGTTTCATGCCTCACCGCCACGGGGACACACAGATAGTTTTTGCCCCTCCGTGGAACTTGTCCATGGTTCCCAGCTGCTTGAGCTCTGCTGGTGAAAGGACAGAAGGCGGGGTGAGAGCCATCCTCTACAGACCCGCCACAGGGGTCTCCAGGATCTCACGCCCCTCTGCCGCGAAGACACACAAATAGTTTTTGCCCCTTTGCAGAACTTGTTCGTGGTTTCCAGCCGCTTGAACTCTCCCGGTGAAGGGACAGAAGGTGGGGTGAGAGCCATCCTCTGATGACCCTCCCCGGAGGTCTCCTGTGTCCCACACCCTGCCGACATGGGGATGCACAGATAGTGTTCACCCCTCGGTAGATCTTGTCCGTGGTTCCCAGCCACTTGAACTCACCCAGTGAAGGGACAGAAAGCAGGGTGAGAGCCATCCTCCGTGGACCCTCCCCAAGGGTTTCCAGCAGCCTAAGACCCACCAACAGGGCGCAGAAAGTTTTCACCCCTCAGCAGAACTTGTCTGCGGCCCCAAGCTGCTTGAGCTCTGCCTGGGAGGAGGCATAAGAGGGGGCTAGCGCCATCCTCCGTGGATCCTCCCCAGGGGTCTGCAGCGACTAAAGCTCCACTGATGACAAACAGAAAAGGCACAGTCTTCACCCCTCAATGGAGATTCTCAGTGGTCCCTGGCAACTCAAGCGCAGCTGATTTTAGCTCATAATCCATTCCCTGCATCTCCGATCCTCAATAAAGCATCCAGATGAGAAAGAACCAGCGAAAGTTTACAGGAAACATGAAGGACCAGAGAGAAAAGTCACCTCCAAAGCAAAATACTCATTCTTCATCATCTGACAGCAACTTACATGATATGAGTAAACTGACAGAGGAAGATTACCGAATATGGATTGCTACAAAACTGATTGGAATTGAAGAGAAAATAGAATCACAACATAGAGAAACCACAAGAACAATACAAGAAATGAATGAAAGATTCTCCAAAGAAATCGAGACTATAAAGAAAAACCAAACAAATTCTGGCAATGAAGGAAACAATCGAGGATCTCCATAATTCAGTGGAAAGCCTAAAGAAAAGGATGGACCATGCAGAAGAAAGAATCTCAGAACTTGAAGATTATGCCTATGCTCTAAACAAATCAGAGGAAGAAATGGAACACAGAAACAAGAAACAAGACCAAAGTTTACAGGAAATGTGGGATTATGTTAAAAAACCAAATATCAGACTGATTGGGATTCCGGAAGGGGAAAAGGAACATTCACAAGGGCTGGAAAACTTATTTCACGGAATACTGGAGGAAAATATGCCAGACCTAGCCAGAAATTTTGACATCCAAATAAAAGAAGCACACAGAACTCTGGGGAGACTCAATGTGAAAAGGCAATCACCTCGCCACGTGGTTATTATGCTGACCAAAGTAAACGCGAAAGAAACAATTCTCCGAGCAGCGAGACAAAAGCAGCAAATGACCTATAAAGGTAAGCCTATCAGACTAACAGCAGACTTCTCATCTGAAACCTTACAAGCCAGGAGGGATTGGGACCTATCCTTAATCTTCTAAAACAGAACAAAGCCCAACCTAGAATTCTTTACCCAGCAAAATTAAGTTTCATCTATGAGGGAGAAATAAAGTCCTTCTCAGACAAACAATCACTGAAGGAATTTGCAAAGACCAGACCATCCCTACAGGAAGTTCTTAGNCCTATCCTTAATCTTCTAAAACAGAACAAAGCCCAACCTAGAATTCTTTACCCAGCAAAATTAAGTTTCATCTATGAGGGAGAAATAAAGTCCTTCTCAGACAAACAATCACTGAAGGAATTTGCAAAGACCAGACCATCCCTACGGGAAGTTCTTAGACCTGCATTTCTAACCAAGCAGGGCAGTAGACACTCCTCAAAGTGAAATCATCAAAGAATTAAAGTTTAGAGCTTGAACTAAAGGATGGCCCAAGGAGTAAGACAAAGAAACAAGACTCCACCCATCAGTATGAATGGTAATCTTCCTCCAATTTCAATCCTCTCAATAAATGTAAACGGCTTAAATTGCCCTCTGAAGAGAAATAGACTGGCAGAGTGGATAAAAATTCACAAGCCTAGCATCTGCTGTCTACATGATACACATCTAACTCACAAAGATGCCCACCAGCTGAAGGTCAAGGGTTGGAAAACTATCATCAAGTCAAACAGAAGTCAAAAGAAAGCTGGAGTAGCTATACTATTTGCAGATAATATAAGCTTTAAAATAGCAAAAGTAAAAAAGGATAAAGATGGCCACTATATAATGGTGAAAGGGAAGATCCAACAAGAAGATTTAATAATTCTTAATATCTACACACCCAATACAGGAGCACCCGATTACTTAAAGAAAACCTTGCCTAATATAAACACCTTGTTACACAACACTACCATAGTAGCAGGGGACTTCAACACCCCATTGAATGATCTGGATAGATCCTCCAAACAGAAAACAAGCAAAGAAATAATGGACCTGAATAAATCCCTTGATCAAAAAGGTCTGACAGACCTCTATAGAGCATTCCACCTAAACAAACTTGAATTTACATTCTTTTCAGCAGCCCATAGATCCTACTCCAAAATTGATCATATCCTAGGCCGCACATCAGATCTCAAAAAATTCAAGAAAATAGAAATTATACCTTGTATCTTCTCTGATCATAACGGTATAAAACTACAGTTCAATTCCTATAGAAACACTCAACCCCTCACAAAATCATGGAAACTAAATAATCTATTATTGAAAAATTACTGGGTAAAGGAAGAAATTCAGAGGGAAATCGAGAATTTCTTCTAACAAAATGATAATGGCGAGACCTCTTACTGAAACCTATGGGATACAGCAAAAGCTTACCTGAGAGGAAAACTAATAGCAATTAACACTCACATCCAAAAAACAGAAAGCTTTGATACTGACAACCTAATGAATAAGCTCAAGGAATTGGAAAAAGAAGAGCAAAAAAATTCCAATCCTAATAGAAGAAAAGAAATAAAAAAGATCAAAGCAGAACTGAATGAAATGGAGAACAAAAGAACTATACTAAAAATCAACAAAACCAAAAGCTGGTTTTTTGAAAAGATAAACAAAATCGATGGCCCTCTTACTAGATTGACAAGGACCCAAAGGGAAAGGACTGTAATAAACTCAATAAGAAATGAAAATGGAGAGATCACAACAAATACCAAAGAAATACAAAACATTATTTTTGACTATTATAAAAAATTATATGCCCCAAAACTACAGAACGAAGATGAAATGGATAAATTCTTGGATTCATACAACCTCCCTAAGATCACGTAGGAGGCGACAAAATTCCTAAACAGACCAATCTCAAGCTCAGAAATTGAAACAGTAATTAAAAACCTGCCCAAACAGAAAAGTCCTGGGCCAGATGGCTACACTTCAGAGTTCTATCAAACATGCAAAGATGAACTCATACCTATACTACAGAAACTATGCCACACCGTTGAGAAGGATGGTATCCTTCCTAACTCATTCTATGAAGCCAATTTCACCTTGATACCAAAGCCAGGAAAGGACACAACAAAAAAAGAAAATTACAGACCAATATCCCTCATGAATACAGATGCAAAAATCCTAAATAAAATTTTGGCGAATAGGATTCAGCAGCACATCAAAAAAATAATTCACCATGACCAGGTGGGCTTTATTCCAGAGATGCAAGGATGGTTCAACATACGCAAGTCTATAAATGCAATTCACTTCATAAATAAAATCAAGAACAAAGGCCATATGATTCTGTCAATAGATGCAGAAAAAGCATTTGACCAAGTCCAACACACCTTTATGATAAAAACTCTTAACAAAATAGGCATAATAGGTCATACCTTAAACTTATTAAATCCATCTATGACAAACCCACTGCTAATATCATCCTAAATGGAGAAAAATTGAAATCTTTCCCCCTTCGATCCGGAACTAGACAAGGGTGCCCGCTATCTCCTCACCTATTCAACATAGTACTTGAATTCCTAGTGATAGCAATCAGGCAAGAGAGGGGTATTACGAGCATTCAAGAGGGGGCAGATGAAATCAAACTCTCGCTCTTTGCTGATGATATGATATTATACCTAGAAAACCCCATGGACTCTTCCAAGAGACTCTTAGACTTGATAACCGAATTTGGTAAAGTTTCAGGTTATAAAATCAATATACACAAGTCAGAAGCATTTATGTATGCCAAGAACCATCAAGCAGAAACTCAAATCAAAAACGCAATACCCTTTACTATAGCCCCAAAGAAAATTAAATATCTAGGAGTATACCTAACGAAAGATACAAAAGATTTATACAAGGAGAACTATGAAACACTAAAAAAAGAAATTACAGAAGATTTAAGCAGATGGAAAAATCTACCTTGTTCATGGATTGGTAGAATCAATATAGTTAAAATGTCAATATTACCTAAAGTGATCTACAGAATCAATGCAATCCCCATCAAAATACCATCAGCATTCTTTACAGATCTAGAAAAAATAATTCTTCACTTCATATGGAACCAGAAAAAATCTCATATAGCCAAAGCAATCGTAAATAAAAAGAACAAACTGGGAGGCATCAGTCTTCCTGACTTCAAGCTGTACTATAAAGCAATAATAGTTAAATCAGCCTGGTACTGGGACAAGAACAGAAGCATAGATATCTGGAATAGATCTGAGATACCAGAGATGAAACCATCAGTATATGGCAATCTAATCTTTGATAAAGCTGACAAAAATATACATTGGGGAAAAGAATCTCTCTTCAATTAATGGTGCTGGGAAAACTGGTTAGCTACATGCAGAAGAGCAAATCGGGATCCCTACCTCTCACCTCTCACAAAAATTCAATCGAGATGGATAACAGACTTAAACTTAAGGCATGAAACCTTAAGAATCCTAGAAGAAGATGTTGGGAAAACCCTGTCAGACATTGGCCTAGGCAAAGAATTTTTGAGGAAGACCCCCAAGGCAATCACTGCAGCATCAAAAATAAACAAATGGGATCTGATTAAATTAAAAAGTTTCTGCACAGCCAAGGAAACCATCAGTAGAGCATATAGACAACCCACTGAGTGGGAGAAAATTTTTGCTCTCTACACCTCTGATAAAGGACTAATAACAAGAATCTATCTAGAACTTAAAAGAATTAACAAGGAGAAAGCAAACAATCCCATCAAGAAATGGGAGACAGAAATGAAAAGAAACTTCTCCAAAGAAGACAGAATAATGGCATACAAACATACAAAGAAATGCTCAACTTCTCTAATTATTAGAGAAATGCAAATCAAAACCACAATGAGATACCACCTAACACCAGTAAGAATGGCCTATATCAAGAAATCCCAAAACAACAAATGCTGGCGAGGATGTGGAGAGACAGGAACACTCCTACACTGCTGGTGGGACTGAAAATTAGTGCAGCCTTTGTGGAAAAGAATTTGGAGATACCTCAAACAGCTAGAAATAGAAATTCATTTCGACCCTGCAATAGCATTGCTGGGCATCTACCCAAAAGATCATAAGACATTGTATTATAAAGACATCTGAACCCGAATGTTTATAGCAGCACAATTCACTCTTGCACGGTCATTGAAACTACCCAAGTGCCCGTCAATTCATGAGTGGATAACTAAAATGTGGTATATCCTCACAATGAAATATTACTCAATCCTAAGAAATGACTGTGAGATAGCACCGTTTATGCTATCCTGGATTAAGATTAAGCCCGTTATCCAAAGTGAGGAGACACAAGACATGGAAAATGGGCTCTACATCTACTTGCCATCAAATTGGTACTGACTGATTAAAACTATGGTTTTCAAATGGTGGCAATGCTCACCAGGGATTCAGGGGGTGGAGGGACCCAATCTTAGGGAGGTGGCAAGTATTTTGGAGGGGAAGGACATAACTCTAACCCTTCTTAGGGAGAGGCAAAGATATACAATGTAACCAAAATGTCAAAAAAAATCAGAACAAAACTTTTTATCGGGTGGTAGGCAGGCGGTAGTGGGGAGGAGGAAAGGGGTATATGCTTCCATAATGTGTGTGACGCACACCACCAGGGGATTGGACACATCAGGGGAAGGGAGAGGGGACAGGGGCAATATTTGTAACCCTAACAATATTTGTACCTCCATAATATGATGAAATAAAAAAAAAAAAAGAAATTGCAAAAAAAAAAAAGAAATAGCCTTGATTTAACAGCATGCCTAATTCTACAACTCACCCATCCTCAGGGGACGACTTAAATACTAGTTTTAATCTCTCCATAGAAATGATCTTTTATGTCCTCAATGTTCAGTACCAGTGTCGATATGTGATAATCCTTTCTTTGCAAGAATTATTATAAATGAAACAATGTCAAGATATCCACTCCATTGAATGTAAATATAGCCAAGTAAACAATTTGAAATGCTTTTTATGGAGAAAGCCTGACAACTTGATATCTTCTTTTTCTCTTTCTCCATCTCTCTCCTCTTCCATATCCACTTGCCACCTCTCCAGCTGTGAGGAAATCCTAATTGGAGCACAGAGGCATGGCTGCCTCACATTCCCATGCCCTCCTTCTCACATCCTCCTTTGTTCCTCCTGATTGCTGTACATCAGAAGTGGCAACCAGTGTGGGACTGGTGCTCAGGAAGTACCATCCTGCAGGGTAGTTGGGGGAGACAAGGGAGTGCAGAGGACAAGGACACCTGCGAGGAGGGGGGAAGAGCTGAAGTCTGAGAAGTGGGGAGCAATCCCTTGCTTGTCCCCCACCCCCAGGCAACCCGCTGGAAGCTTTCACCTGCTATTATATAAAGGGGAGGTTATTAGGATCGCTTGCTGCACATTTCTGTGTCAGACTGTGGTTAAGGCAGAGGCTTTATGAGCTATTGAAAGCTGCATCAAATACAAGTTTATCAAAATCAATAAGTGATTTTAAAAGTATGGAAAAGATTTAATGAACAAACGGCACTACAAATTACATAACTTGGTAAACACTTATAATTTATATTATATTATTTGTTTTATTTACAGGAAAAAGTTAGAAAATTGCCCGATAGATTTTAAAAGTGTGTATAGATTTATATGTTAATTATTTTTTCATACTGATTGTTTAACGGTTTAAATGTCACCCTTGGGTTTTCTTTGATGTTAAAACATTGACATAATTGTTAGGATTCAAATGTTAAATAAGAGGAATAATTGCTTACCACTATCAACCACTATTGTTTAAGTATAAATTAAAGTCTTTGCATTATCCAGGCATTTAACAAGGGCCTAAGGGAATCAAACTAAGAATGAGCACACTATGAATATGTTAGAGCTAAGGAGTGGGAGATGCTGTGAAGACGCGGATTCTGCACCAATGGCCCCGGGACCAAGTGAGCAGAAGGGCCCCAGGTAGACCTGCAGAGCAGGAAGGCACAGGGCAGCGGGAAAAGAGGTGTCAAGGAAGGTGCAATTGATGATCAAAGCCTCATGAGACCTTCTCTGCCTTGTCCGAGGATGAATTTTCTTTCTGCTCAGTTATATGCTCTAAGTATCTGGTCCCTGTTCAAAAATATTCTATCTACAGAAGGGAGGCTGAGGCTGATAGTGGGAATGGCAGTTTAGTTTGGCTTTGTGCCATGCTTCTGTTGGAGAAGACAGCTAATCCTGCTCACAGAGAATGCGAAGTAGTGAAACTCTGGTTAGACAAATAGTCTCACAAAAGAATGTGCATGTGTGTGTTTGTGTGCATTTGTATGTATGGAAACAGAGCTAGATAGCTAGATGGAGAGAGAGAGAGAGACAGAGAGACAGAGAGAGAGATTGAGAGAAATTGATTCTAACAGTAATACAGCCTGTGGAAAGAAAGTACAGTGCAGCATCAGTTTGTATTGAGACTTGATCTGGTCTAGGGGACAAAACCTGCCAATGGGTGATTCTCACACCTTCCTGTCTCGGCTGTAACATGCTGTCATTCTGCATCTCAGCTTCACTTTCACCCCCATTAGAAGAAGTACACTTTATTGTCTCATTCTCCCTAGAACTTTAAAGCTAACCTTAGTATTTTATATCGCAGATGAATTTAGCCTATCAAGTACTTGAGTAACAGTAGCAATTGTTTAATAAAGGAATTAATTTTAAAGACAACAAGACAAAAAGAAAATTTAAAACAGTCAAAAGATTCAATAACTCTATATTCCGAGTAGCTGAATATACAAATAAACAGTGTACAAAAATAGAACTCTGACCTATGATCGGAAGCAAGCAGCTCAGGAAACCAATCCATTTCCTACAGTAACCAGCCCAGGAAGGCAGCTTTTTCTCTTTAAGTCAGACATGTAAGAAGTCAGACCACTATCTCTTATAAAAATCCAGAAAGCCAAATAATCACCCTTGTAACAATTGGCTGAAAATGGCCAGAATTTACTTAATAACTGACAGCTTCTCCAATTTTTGTCCCCACTTCCAACTTTGGATCAACCAGAAAAAGCCAGAATGCACTGCTAACCAATAACATAGGATTCCCTCATGTGCTTAGCCACGGGCAGCTCCTGCTCGCCAACAGGCCCATGAGGGCTCACCTGAAGACTTTCCTTATTTCCACTATAAAGATTTCCCAACCCTCTGCCTACCTTTAACTTTCTGGGAAACTGCAAGTGATGGTGGCTGACTTCTTCTTCTTTTTTTAAATAGTAAGCTAAAATAGCTTTTATTTGCTATCCTTTGGTTGCTTTTTTTTTCACAAATTGTTTTAGATAAAAGGACAATGTGTATTAACATTCAGGAAAGACATGAGTTCTGTTATCTAAACACATCTATATATAAAAGATAATATAAAAACTTAAGCTTTTTCTATAAAGTGTCCACAAATTAGTTTTAGGACATCTTGTTTTTTACAGGGCTCGTAGTGGTGCATTGGTGGACATGGGCAGAATCCTGCTGCAACACCCTATGCTTCCATGTGTATGAAGCTATTACGTAGCATTGACATGATCCCAAACTCTTACATAGTTCGCTACCTGAATGATATATGTTTTGCCATAATAAAAAGTTGGAGTGTGCTCACTTGTCCTTGAGAATGTGACAGTGACTTTTCCCTTACTTTAGGAATGGTTGTCACACATTATCAGACTTCATATGAGAGTTACTGACCTCAACTACCAAATTTCACAATACATATAAACCTAAGAGTTTGACAGACACTTTGAGAGCTAGGCTATAACAAGGTACACTCTACTGGCTGCATCTCCAAAGACCCAACAGCTTAGGCTGTGGCAGGGCGCCAGCCTGTTAGCCTGGGAACTAATCTCAGAAGCCTGGCTTGGCTGATACCGGCATCCCTCTCTAGCTCTGAGGGACCTTATCATAGTTGTCATGGATCTCCACTGTGTTGCACGCCATCTCTTCCAGGGAATTGCTTGTGTAAAAGAGAGAGAAGACACTTCTTTCCATGAAGGCCTACTTCCATCCTGACTGAGAAGGATAGAATTCCATCCTAATAATTCCGTCCTTTAATTATTTTGGAACTCATTCATTATGTGGTTAATAAGCCTCACCAGTGGAGTGTATTTCCTGTCAGACTTGCTCACCTTATTTTCCCCCTTTTAAAGCATTTGGACTTAAGGAAAAAAAGTTATCTTTGCATGCCGATAAACTGTGTGATTTGTGAAATCATACTTTGATCATCTACTGATTTTACCCATGCATGACAGAAAGCATGGCTGGTATTCTGAGAGTGAGACTGTGTGTGCACAACTCATCCCACATACAGGAGAACAGCACTGATGCCCTCATACCATGCACTACATGACGTTCACTCACTGCCACTCATTCCTGCACACATTCCTCTTGGGATGTAATGAGAGTGTGTCAACAATTGAGGTGAGGGATAATGGAAACAAAGTTTACCTTCTTGTATGCATGGCTTCAGGTCCTTGGGGTAGGAAGGACCCCTGAACTGAGACTCAATAGTCTAGAATTCAGTTCTACTGCTAAAATAGCAGTAGAATAATTTAAATAATTTAGTAATTTAAATTTAAATAATTTTTGAATTTAAATAATTTTTCTGGATCTTCTTGGTGAAAATTTCCCCAAACTGCCCCAATTGCAAGTCTTGGGAGACCACTTGCATATACCCAAAAGTCTCCCCAAGTTCAGCTTTGATCCAGAGATCCAGAGTTCAAAGGAGTCTTGGATCATGCCTCATTTGGTTGAGATGATAATTTCAGAAAAGTCAGGGACAGGGAAATTCAAGACATTTAAAGACTGAAAGATGACAGGTTTTACTCCATGACAAAATGAAAGGAGAAGGTTACAGGTAAATGGTTGAGATGATTCAGATGAGCTGTCATCAAGTCCAGCAGGCCCTTAGAGACCAGAGAGGAATTCAGGCCTCCGACAAGAAAGAGTGTTATAGACCCCTGATAAAAGGAGACTTGCGGGTCTGAAGTATTTAGCTTTTGGAACAAATGTAAAAGTGGCTTATGGAAAATAGAGTTCCCTTATGTAGAAATAAATTTTGCTCATCTGGAGTAAGTGGCTGAAATATAGCTTTAGAATTGTGCCTGCAGTGCTCACTAGCTCACTGGCCTTGAAAGAATTAAATGATTTTTATTGAATTTAAAAGAATAATTGTTTGATATACGAGAAAAAACAGAGACTGAGAAGTTAGACCTAATTTGTTCAGTGTGGGGCTGGACGTCGAATGCCACCTTATTTAAAATCTCCTCACCTATGCTTTGTTATTTGCAAATGAAAGGCAATGTCTTCCAAAGTAGGTGCGGAATAGTGACAAGATAGGTCAACCACAGGTACAAGGTGTAGCGCACTCAATGCAGGCAAGGACAGGTAAGAACAGACAGTGATTGTTATTTAAACAATGGTGAATGACAATTATTGTTCAGGTCACTTATGGATCCAAATCTAATATTCAATGTTACCTCATCAGGGATATCTTGAGTTTATAATGTGGAAAAAGAAATGATCTATATTTTATATAGAATATAACTAATACTTGAACAAGAAAAAGATCATTCAACATTAGTTTGAGGAATAGCAGAGCTGAAGTTTTTCTAAATGTGGGAAGAAAAATAAATTTACTTAAATAATAATATCTACCTCTGTAGTGCATCTGTATCTATGTTATTAACTACAGGACATTAGGAGGATGGTAGGGAAAGCTAGATTGAGAACTCATAAGGGACTATTATTTATTTTGGTCATTCCTCCATTCTAGAGGCCTAGAACCTCCACAAAAGAAACAGGTTTCTATTTCTTAATACAGCCAAAGAATATATAGATTAATTATCAGCCTTTCATCATGGTCTAGTCTTTCAACAATTTTTAATTAACGATTATACTTAAAATTCCAATATTTATGGATCCTTTTAACAGTTTCATCAGCAAAATTGTTCACATATAAACACTCAATTAGTTGGCAGGAATAAAGAGAATTGCATTATTGCCTTTATAGCTTATAAATAATTAAAAAAATAATAGAATTACATATTTACAATCTTATCACAGATTCTATGCAGTGTTATTATTTGCAATTTAGCTTAAGGACCAGGAGGAGGCATAACTTGAAAATTCCCTCTCCTTCATTATTCTGAAACTCTGTTCTAGGGGCTCCTCTCCATGTCTTGTCCCCTTTTGATAATCATTGTCATAATAGACTCACCGACAGTTGTGCTCATGTAACATTTAAACATATCCTACCTTAGACTTTTATGCGTGCTGCTTCTTGTACTAGATTGTAATTCCCTTGAGGTGTCTTTGAGAATTAGAGTAGTATTTCCCAAGTGTTTGCAGGAGTGGATATAAATAATAAATAAGAACATAAAGCGATTAAAATATACCTTATACTAGGCATTAAAGTGATGCTTTTTAAAACATACTACCTTTCCTGATTCCAGGATTATAGAATGAATGAATTAGGCAGAAGTAAACTGACCAAGGCCACTGAGTGACAGTAAACTAGAAAGGTCTATGGGAAGCTGAACACTTTTTGTCTCATAAATGAACACAGCTTATTAAATATGACAGAGTCATTTCCAAATCCATTTATAAAACTCCTAAGAGGGTGAAGTTGCAGCACATCTATTTTCATTTCTAATATGAGGCATGTTTTCTCAACAATGGTCTAATAACTCAACATATGATGTTAGCAAATTTTATCTGCAGTGTGGTAGAAAACATTACTGTCAAGCCCTAAAGAGTCATGAACTTCTTAGCTGGCTGGAAGAACCTCACAGAATGCCCCTGACAATAGTTTATGCCTCTTGTTATTATTTAACTAAGAATTATTAGGATGTGTAGAGTTGATTACTTCATATTATTTTAGGACTGAAATACTTTATCAATAGCTAAAATAATACCATAGGTATTGTAGAAATGTATTATATCATATGAATATTCAATATAAAAGTTATAAAATATATGGCTATTTGGAACTAGAATTACTAGATGTTCAAAAGTGGAAGAACTCGTAGGAATGACTCAGTCTAATCCTAATGTATGTTGGATGAGGAAAACCAGGTTAAATTGCTGATGGACTAAGACATTTATCATGGTTTTATCATGCCCACTACTTGGCCACAAGGCAGGATAGATACGTGGAAGAATTAGATTCATTCTCTTAAATGGAAATTAGAATAGAGCTCAGATTTAGAGACACAAATTTCTGAGCTGTAGAATCTATCAGTAATACATTATTACTTCAGTGTACTGTGTAATGAACTATGTTGCTGCTGTGGTGTTTGTTGTTGAACATTCTACTTGGGAAGGGCAGAGGGCACCTTCAGCAGAGGCAGAGCGCCCTCAGATAAAAAGAAAAAAAAAAAAAAGGAAACACACACACACAAAAAGAAAAATTCTTTATATTACAGCTTGAAGTCAGGAAGACTGATGCCTCCCAGTTTGTTCTTTTTACTTAAGATTGCTTGGGCTATACATGGTTTTCTCTGTTTCCATACAAAGCGAAGAATGATTTTTTTCTAGATCTGTAAAGAATGCTGGTGGTATTTTGATGGGGATTGCATTGATTCTGTAGATCACCTTAGGTAATACTGACATTTTAACATATTGATTCTACCAAGCCATGAACATGGTAGATTTTTTCCATCTGTTTACATCTTCTGTAATTTTTTTTTTTAGTATTTCATAGTTCTCCTTGTATAAATCTTTTGTATCTTTCATTAAGTATACTCCTAGGTATTTAATTTTCTTTGGGGCTATAGTAAAGAGTATTTTGTTTTTGTTAAATCTGCATGGTACTGGCACAAGAACAGAAGCATCTATATCTGGAATAGATCTGAGATTCCAGACATCAAACCATCTGTATACAGTAACCTAATTTTTGATAAAGCTGACAAAAATACACTATGGGGAAAAGATTCTCTTTTCAATAAATGGTGCTGGGAAAGCTGGTTAGCAACATGCAGAAGAGCGAATCAGGATCCCAACCTCTCACCTCTCACAAAAATTCACTCAGGATGGATAACAGACCTAAACCTAAGGCATGAAACTTTAAGAATCCTAGAAGAAGATGTTGGGAAAATCCTATCAGATATTGGTCTAGGCAAAGAATTCATGAGGAAGACCCCCAAAGCAATCATCACTGCATCAAAAATAAACAAACGGGATCTGATCAAGTTAAAAAGTTTCTACACTGCCAAGGAAACTATCATTAGAGCAAATAGACAACCTACAGAGTGGGAGAAAATATTTGCTCTCTACACTTCTGATAAAGGTCTAATAACAAGAATCTATTTAGAACTTAAAAGAATTAACAAGAAAAAACCAAACAACCCCATCAAGAAATGGGCAATGGAAATGAACAGAAACTTCTCCAAAGAAGACAGAATAATGGCCTGCAAACATATAAAAAAAAGTTCAACATCTCTAATCATTAGAGAAATGCAAATCAAAACCACAATGAGATACCACCTAACCCCAGTGAGAATGGCTTGTATCAAGAAATCCCAAAACAACAAATGCTGGTGAGGATGTGCAGAGACAGGAACACTCTTACACTGCTGGTGGGACTGCAAATTAGTGCAAACTTAGTGGAAAAGAATTTGGAGATACCTCAAACAGCTAGAAATAGAAATACCATTCGACCCAGGATTAGCATTGTTGGGCATCTACCCAAAAGAACATAAGCCAGTCTATTATAAAGAAATCTACACCCAAATATTTATGGCAGCACAATTCATTATTGCATGGTCATGGAAACTACCCAAGTGCCCGTCAAATCATGAGTGGATAACTAAAATGTGGTATATGCTCACAATGGAATACTATTCAATCCTAAAAAACGACAGTGAGCTAGCACCGTTTATGCTATCCTGGATTAAGTTTAAGTCAGTAATACAAAGCTAGACGACACAAGATCTGGAAAGTGGGGTACACATCTACTTACCATCAAATTGGTACTGACTGACTAAAACTATGGTGCTCAAAAAATGGTAGTGTTCAACAGGGATTGAGGAGGGAGACCCACATCTTAAGAATGTGGCGAGCATTCTGGAGGGAAAGGGATTACCTCTATCCCTTTTTTGGGAGAGGAAAAGATATACACTGTAACCAAAATGTCTAAAAAATAAAAAAGGAAAGAAAAATTCTACTCGTGAACTTGGATTCACATACAAATTAAAACAGCAAGTAGAATTTTCACAAAAATGAAGATTCTATGACACCTTTATTTAATAAAGTCTATTATCTTTGTAAACATATAAAGAATACATAGGACAGTAGACCTGGTCTTTAGGGAGCTGTAGCAACAGGGATACAGAGGTTGCCTAGGAACACATGAGGACAGCGCTCATTCACAAGCTTTGGGTGAGTGACATGGCCATGTGATTGATAGCGTGGTTCACTGGCTGGCTGCTTCCACCAACAGACCTGGGTAGACTAACCCATTTCTACTTTGGCCAACAATTTGTGGGTCTGGCACTCCTCCTGCTGTCCCATCTGATCCAGCAATAGATGTGCTGGCATAATTTAATGTGATTCATTCACAGAAGAGGGCGAGTATAAAATGAGAATAAAATCAAGGACAATGCGTAAAAGCATGTGGGTGGAAGGGAAAGAGCCTCAAGTAATTATAAGTTTTCTGACAATCAGTCTTCCTCTGTCACTACAGTGCCATGTTTGTTAAAGTACATGAGGAATGAGAATCTGTATTTATAAACTACTTTATATTTTTGTGGTTGTAAACACTGGTTTTATTTATGGAAATTGACTTGAATCATATATTTGATATACCCCACACTGCATAGCACAAATCTTTACATTTTTATTAATACTAAATGCTTGATGATTGATTAATTCTAACTTTTTCTCTTTACCATGAGTTATTTAAAAAAAATAAGCTTTATAGAAAGCTCAAGGTAGTTACAATAGTAGAACTTTGTATCCTTGGAGGAATTGTAGCCTGTTGAAGTATCTTAATGATTTTCAGAAAAAGTCATTTTACTTCAAGCTTCCTATAAATTGACATAATTGACAACAAAGTACATATAATCTTTACAATTTACCCAATTATGAATCTCTGAAGATGGACAGAGACGATGTTTAGTGATCCCAATTAACTAGTGAAGTTTGCTGCTGTTATTTTTAATTTTTGAGAAAAGTAAATCTGCCACTATTCAACATATGCATCCAGAGATACAACTATAATCTCAAATTTAATTCAATTCTGGATTCAGTCTTTCATGGCTGAGGAGACAATGCTGTGAAAAGTCACCTACTCTACAAAGGTCACTAACATCTCACATGAACTGTGAAAATCAACTTGTAACTCTGACCTCTGATGACTCAAGATAGGCAAAATGGATATTAAGCAGAAAATTGGAAAGAAGTCTCTTTTTAAGTCAATTTGTCTTTATTCTATTACTTGAATGTATTAACATTCATTTATTAAGTAATTTATAATATTACTTAATATTTTTCCGGAAGGAGAGAAATCCAAAATTTTCAGATTATGGAATTTGATTTTAGATTAACCTGGGCTCTAATACAGGTTATAACCTAAGAGCATTAAAATTCTATGCCAATTATTTGCACTCTCTATATATTGACTTATTTACCTGGTCAATGGGAAAGAATAATAGCATCTAATATTAAGGACTTCTGCAAAGATTAGAGGTTATAAATACTCAATATTTATTAAGGAAATCAGCACATAGTAAGAATATGGTAAATGGTCATACTGCTGTTGCAGGGGGTTTTTGTCTATTTTTATTATCTTTATTGGGCTGATTTATCAATTAGACATAGTAATGCACAGCAATGGTGATGGGAGTGAGAGATAGGGGGGTTGGACCTGTTATTATTGGAACTACAAAAATAAGCTATTCAATCAAAACAGTGATGGATGCTGAGCTTGTCAGCATGCTTTTTCTTTTTATAGACTTTACAAAAATACGGTGGTCAGATGCTTTCTATTAAAATAGTTAAAAGCACAGCTTTTGTGCCAAACAGACATAGGTTTGCCCAGCTCTACCATCTATTCTTGTGATAGAGTGTATTTGGAAAAAAACATCACTATAATGTAAAACTGGAGAAATCTGAATAGATAAGTATATTGTATCGATGTCAATATCTTGATTGTGATATTGTACTATTGTTTTGAGGTTGATACTATTTTGGAAAACTGGGTAAAGTATATATATCCCTGTATTATCTCTTACACCTACATGGAAATCTACAATTATATCAATAAAAAATTCAATGAAAAATGTCTAAAACACTGTTCTTCTTTTAGAAATTTATCTCTCCCAACCAAGAGGAAGAGTCTTTTTCCTCTGTCCTGAAAACAGCTTAGTGGTTGACATTTAGGAATCCTGAAGAAAGGCGACACTCTATACCATAATAATAGCTACAAAAATGTGCAACCTTTACTGAATACATGTGCCAAAAACTACTTAAAGTGCTTTGTAGGCATTCACTTGTTTAATTTGCAAAAAACACTATAAGTAATAATATTAGTATCCTTAGTTTAGGTAGCTGAGGTCTAGAGAGTGTAGGTATTGGCCAAAAGTCCCATAGCTAGAAAGTTTTCTTCCCCTCTTCATAGTGGATATGTTGTCAGTATATCTGGGTACAGTTATACCTTCTACCATTAAGAGTATCAGATTAGCCAGGCCCTTATGGGTTTCATTTGAAAGACTAATCAACTCAGGTTTCGTGGAGCGATTTAGTCCTGAATTTATCGTTAAAGACTTTTATATGAGGAATTGTAGAATTTCGGCTATACAAACATCAACTTACTGTGTATCCATGAGTTTCCCAAGCAGCCATGCATACACACCCAGAGGATGTGACACGCCACTGTGTGTCATCAATTAAATCAAGCAGAAATTGTTGAGAGTCAGATATGCTGCAGGTCCCGTGCCAACTACACACGGGGGAAGCAGCTGGACTACGCAGGCGAGAGTTGTCTTTTGAGCCCAGCTACCTTGATTTGACACACAGCTCTGCCCCTTTCTAACTGTGTAGCCCATTCAGCTCTTCAATGGAGGCAATGTATATGAAATGTCAGTGCAGTGCCTGGATGTATAGTCAGTACTAACAAACTCAGCTATTTTTACTATTTTTAGACATTTAAATAAGACCTAGTTTCATCCTCAATGAGTTCCCTGTCAGTCAAGAAAAATCTGAGCCTTATACAGTGACACAGTCATGCACTGATCCATCCCCATTCAAGAAGGACTTGTTGTCTAGCTGCATCCAGGACAAGCCCCGAATAGCCTCCAGATGTGAGCTCATTTAGGGTCTGCCTCAGCTGCAGAGTGCTGCCTCGGCCATAGTCATGCCCTTCCTAGGACAGCCAACATCCAGGGACAGATGGAGGCAGGGGATCAAGGCCCTGACAGTGGAACTAATGCAAGATAACTCTGAATAAGCAATCATTGATCCAGAGCTCCCCACTGTCCATGGGTGTGGCAGCAGAATACAACATCTTCTTTCATCCAAACCTGCTCCTACTCCATTTCTTTCATATGATTTAATTTCTAATAATTACCTTACACCCTGACTTCTTGTCATCACATGCTTCTTGAGAACCTACCAAGAAATATCCAGCTTGCAATCTATTGAGAAAATATGCTCCAAGAAAAAGTAGAGGGAAATTAACATTTGTTGAATCTCTAAGATGTCACTGGTTCAGTGTTTTATTCAGTATATGGAAATCAATTTCTACATCTCTCCCAAATATGAAGATAGGAATTTATAGAATTTTAGTAGCCTGATAAAATACAAAGCTGGTTAGTTGCAGTTGTTGCAGGAGCAAGGAAAATTCAAACTAGCTAGCTCTAAAGTTTTTGTTCTTTCTGCTACACAAAATTGCTTAGTGGTTGTTAGAGCCCATTCATATCACCACCAGTCACAAAGGCTTAAAAGGACGACTTCTCAGGAAAACAGCACTCAATGCTACAAAATTTGAGCCACCGTCTTCATTGTGTTCCCATGTCCCCTAGCCCATTCATTTCCTGACTATGGCTCACCTAAGTTTGTGCGATCACCTGGTCATCCACTTTTTTGATTCATCCTATGCTCTTTTATCAGAATATTTGTTTTGGAGCCCAGCTTCTGTCTGGTTCTTTTAAAGACTCCCTCAGGTGTCAGTATTGGATCCCTGTCATGGTTTGGAGTCTTAGTATTTCCCTAGACTACCCTAGGAAGGGTAAAGACCAAACAATAGGTAGCAAATTCACAACCTGTTGTTCAGATCTTTCCAGAGGATATTTCAAATGCAATTTGTTATAATGGAAACCTTTAACAAGTCACAAATCGCATACAAAAATTCAGATTTCTGGTTTCTGTTTTGAAGAACTGAAAAGAGTAATGATATCAGGCCATGTTCTCAGTGTCCTCAGTGAGTTGGGCTGAGGGTGGTCTCTCCATTACAGGGGCTGTGACTCTCCAGCTCACATAGTGCTGATTAGCCACACAGCACGTGCAAGCACATGCACACACAGGCCCAGCTTCACACCTTCCCTTACTTCTTTTGCCCCGGAGAATAGGAGTTTTGATCCCTTCTTCTAATGTATTATTTGATAGTCAATCGCTGCTGTCACAATCTGGCCACAACCAGATTTATCATTTATGTTTGATAAAATCTAGTATACATGCAGACTAACGAATATACAGACCCACACGCATACACATATGGCATATATGTACATTGTAAAGAATAAGAAAATGACAAATAAACAGATAAACGCTTGCCACCCTCAATAACAAGAAATTTATCCAAATTTCTGAAGCCTGACTTATTGTGTATCTACAATTCTCAAATCCCCCAGCTTGCCCCATAAAATCATCTTAGACTTTGTGTTAATTATCACCCCAAGCTACTATTTAGATTTTCCTGTTTTTCATGGAATAACACTGTTTATAATATTTTATAACTTGCTTTTTCCTCACTCAGTATTATGGCCCTATGGCATATATGTTGGCATATGTAGCTTAGTAACTTGCTCTTTCATGGGTATACACCATAGTATATAGTACTACACCATAGTTTATAGTACTACACCATAAATTATTCATTCATTCTAATGTTGATGGCATCTTGAATATTCTCAAACTTTTAAAAAAATTATAAACAATGCTACCGTAAATATATCTAAACATAACCTTCAGTGTATGAATGCAAGACTTTCTCTAACGTATGGAAAAGTAGTAAAATGCTGCCATAGGGCATAGCCACATTCACTTACAAGATAATACCAAACTATTTATATGATCAAGCTTGATTTTATTCTATGTGAATCTTCTGTGTCTGAATTTCTAGAACTTTTGTACAAAAAAGGGTAGTTTCTATTGGAAACTGAGCCCATCCTATGAGTCCCCCATACCTAAGTTTGGAAATCTCAGACTCTGTTACCTTTACTGATTATTGTTCCAAGAGTAAGCACTCCCACAATTGTGCATCTCCAGAATTTAACCTCAATGCAAAGTCATTCACTGCTCTTTGCTAATCCAAGTAAGCTTTTTACACCACACTTTCAGCCTCTGTGACTTTAGCTTATATCATTTCCATCTTGGTCCTGGGTACCCCCATCCTGGCTCTAGATACCTAAGATGCAGCACCTCTAGTTCCAGATGCTATAAACCCCAACCATTGTATGGCTACAGGGCCAACCTTCATTTGTCCATTTGCTTGCTTGTTTGTGCTTGGGATGGTCACTATAGAACTCTCATAATTTACATGAGTCCAGTTGTTTCTCAAGAGTATGTTGTATCTGTGTTTGGTTGTTGTGAATCAGGATATGTTCCTCAGAGTCTCTAGTCACAAATCCACCATAATTGAAGGTTGGCTGTTTAGTACTTTTACGTTTATGTCCATGAATAAGTTTGTATTATAATTTTGTCTTTCTCACACTGTCCTTTTCTGGTTTGGTATCAAGATTAAAATAAATCTAGTAAAATGAATTGGAAGTGACTCCATTAAAAAGAATAGGTGGAATTGGAATCATTTCTTTCTTGAATATTTAGCAAAGATTTTCTACTAGTGCTGTGTACTAATGTTTATAATATTTCAGATTTTTTTATCTTTTTCTTGAGTCAGATTTATGTTTTCTCTAGGAATTTGTCTTTTTCACCTAAGATTTCAAATTTATTAGTATAAAGACCTTACACTAAATAAATATTTATGAGCATTCTCATTGTGTCAGATCCTATTCTACGTGTTTGAGCTATAAGACTCCCTCATTTGTAACTCATATAATTCATTGGTCACTAAAACTTTAACCAATACCTCAATTTATCAAAAATAAAGCTAAAGACACACACCAATAGGTGATCTTTGGTCTAAACTTTGCATTTGGTTTTATAATTTCCCATCTCTTTACTAACAACAGCATCTTGCAACCCTCTTAGTTCTTGCAGATCTCAGGGATGCTCAGCTATCACCCAGCCATTTGCCTGTCATTTATCTTTCTTGTTCAGCAGCCACATGTTTACTGTATACTGGCATTTCATGGAGATTCAGTGGCTTTTCTGTAAGAGATCATATAACCACAGGTATGAGTTTTACACATGTTTTTCTCACTTTGATAATATCTGCCTGAATACCAGTATTTTTGCAGTTTATCAGTTAGTTGAATCATTTTCTATGATCACTAGTCATAATAACTATGGATTTCTTAAAGTGTGAACTTAGCAACTAGGACCCCTTCTTTTATATTTACTTACTGCTCATTGTTCATTGAAATGTTTGAATTAATATTGTTCAGGAAAAAATTTTTTAAAAAGGTTTACACTATAATACAGATCTAGGTTTAAACGTCAGCCCTATCATTCACAAGGGCCAAGTTTCATGTTTTTCATCAGTAAAATATGAAACACATTTATTTTGTTTATAATTATTTTATTTACACATTTATAAATACTTATAGCATTTATTCCATTATAAAAGCAGAGTCCTGGGCTTCCAAAATGCATGGCTGTTTATGTAATAAGTGCAAAGGGGGGGAGGTGGGCTCAATAAATGCTTGATACTATTTCAAAAAATCCTCAGACCCTTTTTCTTTCCTTGCTCCTGTCTCCTTGATTTCACATCCTCACTGGCTCTTTGAAACGCTTACATTCTTCAGTGGTGACTAGAGAAAAGGAACAGTAGTCTGTGACATATTGAGACCTGAGTACCAAGGAATGGCAGGAAATAAAGGGGCCTCGGAGACTGAATAATCTTGTTGAGTTTGGCAGATACGATTATAACCTATGCTTCTAGCAAATTCCAATTTTGTGTTCCTGATTTTTAAAAGTAAATTTATACTATTAAATTTGATTATTTTATAGCTCTTAAAAATGTTTATGAAAAACTAAATTTTATTGAATATCTCAATATTAGTTTGTTTTACAAGAGTGAAAATACATTTAAAAATATTATTTCAAATTTATTTTCCACACCAAGAGCCTAGGATAAAAAATGAATCCATTTGTTTCTACCACTATTAAGCTTGAACTTATATGAATCCAGACTCTTCAGATTAGTTCTAAATTAACAATAAATATGCATAGGCAGATGACCCAGGAAATGTTCTGATATTATCTCCAATAATCCTTATATTATAAACATATTATTTACAGATTGATAAATAATGGATTGTATCCTTCCTGTGATAGTTTCCTGAACATCCTTCATATGCTTTCATAAGAATTCAGGGTTAAACAAGTTCATATTTTTTTCAGCTGCAACTCACAGGAAGAATGTCTGTTCCTTATCTGAATACTTAGATAATGGAGTAAACTAATCCAGAAACATGACTCATAATTGTCAAAATACTTAAAAAAAAGTGGGTCAAACAAATTTTTATTCAAAGGTCAGCAGACTATATGTGCTATGAGGCTGACTCTTTCATCTACAAATAAGAGCCTGTTGACTTAATGTTTTGTTTGAGGAAGCACATCAAGTTCATTTTTCTGCCAATGCTAATATAAATCCACTGGTGCAGCTCATCCTTATGACATGCCTGGCTCAGTCTCAGCATGAATCTCAGATGGTAGGGTTCAGAAAATCAAACTTGTGGGCATAACATTAAACAGTAGTGGTCGAAGTCTTACATATACTTAGAACTAACTTTGTACCATCAATTGTACTTGGAATTTTATAAATACTTATTTAATTTTCTTCACAATCCACACAAGGTATTGGCACTATTTTATAATTGAAGAAAACTCAAGTTTACAGAAGTTAATTTATGAAACATCAAACAGCCAGTGAAGGTTAGAACCAAGAATCACCTCCATGCCTATGATTCTAAAGTCCATATTGTTTGTGACTACCCTGTATGACCACACTTCCTGCTCTTTACCATTTTTTCCTAATGCCTAATGAGCACATTTTAGGAGCTCTAAGAAAAATAGTGTATGTGTTTATTGGAGACAGTGGAGAAAAAGGTAAGAAAATAGTAGCTAAGCTCCAAAAATGGCACTAAAGAAAGGAACTTGGGAAGGATTCAGATGTAAGTTGTATTTCTACATCTACCTGACTTGCCTTGCTGAGGAAGATTGCAAAAATGGTTTTCTCCTGTTCTCAGTTCCTTTATCATGCAGAGGAAAGAGTTAACAATCTCTCCCTTACATTTCCCACATGGTTTGGGATCAAATACATGAGATCAGAGTCCATGTTTCAGACTCAACAAATATAAAATCACCAGCAAGGTGAACCCAGGACACAAGCTGCATGTTCCCTAATTATGCTTGATCCAGGGACCACTGTTGTTTATCTGATTGCTCAGTGCTTTCAATCAACACTTTTGGTTCAAGTGTCAGACTAAAATCATAAATGAACCTGCCCTCATGTGAGTTACAATCTAGTAATCTCTAAGAAAATAGTTAAACAATCATATGCTTAAATGGAAAATATGAATGGAAACAAGTCTTATAAAAAAGAGGGTGAAATACCTTGAGAACACATAAAATACCTATTCTAGTATGAAAAACTGAGTAAAGCCTTCAAGAGAAAGTGGAGACTGAGCTATTATAAGCATTAGAAAATTTTATAAAAGTGTTTTATGAATGATGAGGCCAGAACATTTCCATTTCAAAACATCTTTCTGGCTCCAGTTTGGAGAACAAATTGGAGTTCAGGATGAACAAAATTGGATAGAGTTTGGTCATCTTTATAATTGGAAGCTCTACTTTATCCAAAATACACTGTTATTACAATAGTGTGCAATTGTAATACTTAATAGAATGAGTAGCCGTATTCTTGGCTAGTTTTCTTTATGAATTTAATACTTGAAGAATAAACTTGTTTGATTTCTCTCTGCTCATGGTACTTTTAAATATCTTCAGAAAAATGGAGTAATCTTTTTCCATAACTATTTTGATCTAGAGTAACCTTAAAAGGATTTTTCACCTCTGCTCTGTGAACAACAGAAGTAGGTAGAAGGTTCACTTTCCCCCATGTGTTAAACTCTAGGGTCTCTAGGAAGGAAACTGCATCGCTGGTAGTTTTCTTCCTGACAACTGTCCATCTCCAATTTTGCATTATAGCTTTTCTTTCTTCTACATCAATATTCCATTGTTGCCTAATAAGAAATGACTAAAAAATATGCTTATCTCTGTGTTAAAATATTTTGATACTTAGGATAGATTTCAGAGAATACTTTTTTTTTTTAATGTTGTCATGCTGAAAGTATTTCAGAAGTCTGCCTTGGTGAACAGAAAGCAGAAGTGAACATGGTCAAGGGGTTAGCTGCCCAAGAACGTGAAGACTGAGAACATTTGTGTTGAAAGCAGGGTGGGGAAGGCATCTTCAGAGAATAGGGACCACATCTACATTCTCAAGATGACAGGGGGCATCCATATATAACCTCTCATTTCTAGCTACCTTGTCATTTGTATACATCCTGTTCTGTTTCATTGAGACCCAGTTGAGGTCCTATCAGTTGAGTTCAACTCTTTCTGTGTGGTTGAATGAAGCCTAGATAATCTAGAATAATCATTATATTCTACCAAGGTTACTGAGTAAATACACAGAAAATGTACCTCACCAGCCATGTTAGTTTAGCCAAATACGGTGATCAATGGAGATACAGAGTTTGCAGCCCAGTTGCTCACAGAATCCTGTATGTCCGGTCGCCTGAGAATTAACTTTTACATTTGTAGTTTAGACTTAATTTCCTACAATGTCTTGCATAGTTTTAAAGACATTAAAGTCATAGTACATACTAGTTGAATAAGCTGGTGAATAAATAAACAACATAAAATAAAATATTTGCACCTTTGATATAATATTTACACCTTTATATATAATCTAATGAAATGGACTGATACATGAAAAAGAATTTTTAAATTTTCCACATGGAGGAAAACTGAGAACTTAGAAATTGAGACACATTCAGTAGTCACATCATTGATAGGCTGTCTATCATGGTTAAAAAAATGAGGTAAGCTTTTGCCTCATTTTCAAAACTAGTTCCTGTGTTTCTTTATTTTGGTGCCACTCACTGAACTAAGTGCACACACAGATCATGTTAAAAAATGAAAACCAAATCAAGAAGTCATTTCTCTGTCAAGTACTGAAATTATTGTTTGGCTATTTATTCGTCTCATAAAATTGACTACTTCAAAAGTTGACAAATTTTTCTTAAAGAGATAGACATTAATATTTTTGGCTTTGAGAGCCATATTGTCTCTGTCACCATTACTTAACTCTCCTGTGTGTGAAAACAGCTGTAGACAGTATGCAAATGAACAAATCCAATAAAACTTTATTTCTAAAAACAAGCTATAATCCCACAGGCCATAGTTTGTTGACTGACCTCTGGACTAGTTCAATTGTAATAAAATAGATCCATATAATGTTTAGTTTGTTTTTATTATGTTATCTGAAAAAAAGTAAGACACACTTTTTAGGTCTAAAAGCAGATTAAAGAATACTATCTAGACTAAATGAAAAGACAGCCCAAGAGAACCCATACTAGATCTTCAATCCTGGTAGGACAATAATAAAAGATGCTATTTGGTATAGACAGGAGTTGGAGAATTCAGAACATCTGCAAGAGCTTTGAGTCAACCTGAGGAAAATGTATTTAAAATGTCAAGTCTAATAATTAAAATTAGAGTCACAAGTCACCAAAATAATCTTTGAGTCAGGTACGTAGTCAAATAATCTTGAGACAGGTATATAGTCAAACAAATACCAAAACAAGGAGATAAGGATGAACTGAGATGGGTTTGGAGCTATTGCCATGCCCAGCTCTTAGTTGTCCATTTTGTATTTTCACCAATGGTCACAGATTTTAGGAAGACAGATGCAAAAATATGACCAAGTTTGTTTTAGATGAAAGATTCCTATTTTATATTTACTTTCTGTTTCCACCAATCTTTGCTAGTTTACCTAACAGAATATACTGCAGAAGTATCTCAGGACACAATCTCTACCATCGAGATGTTTGAAGTCCACTTGGTAACGTGTTATATCAATGTGAAATTATATCAGTACGAAATAGGCAAATACATATCATACTAATGAGGATGATCTAGAATGATGTTCTACACCAGTGTTTCTCAAATTTCAACACACATGCAAATCATCTGGGAATCTTGTTTCAATGCCGATTATGATTTGATGGGTCTGGGGTTCAGTCTGAGATAATGCATTTTTATCACGCTTCCATGTGACAATGATTCTCTTGCTGCAGAGACCACTCAATGTTTGCAAGACTCTGCAAGTTTAGAAGGCACAGATAGGCACAGGGCCGTGTGGTTAAGGATTATTAGATGCAGCGAGAATGGAGCTATGCCTGAAAATAGGGATGAAAATTCAAATGTCTCACAACAGCTGTGTGGCATATATAGGCACATCAGAATAAATGCAAGATAACAGAAAGTGGTCTGAAAATGAGCCAACTGTGGTATCCACTGTTGATCCATTAGGTGTCAAAGAAGTCAATTAGAATAAAGAGCCAAACTAAAAGTAACAATAAGACTTTTTTCACTTATTAGTAGTGCAAGCAAGAGGAAAAAAAGAGGAACAAGCTCCTGGACACTGGGCACGGGTCAGGTAGATCCACAATGATGAGAAGAATAATCTTGCTGTCAAAAAGAAAGAGGCTCCTGCCTCCTTATGGACCCATGATCAGGGGTAGGGAGAAGGGAAAAGGCTGAGAGCGGAAAGGTCCTAAGTCAAAGTGGAGATAAGTATCTCAGTAGAGGTTCCCATAACAGGCAGGCCTGAGTGTGGAGGTGCTAGGAATGCAGGTATACATACAAAGATGTCCAGCCCAGAGCTGCAGAGCCTGAGTTCTAGACTACAGCTTTCCACAGGAAACTGCAATACATTGTCTGTTCCATCGATTCTGGTGTGGGAAGGGCAGATTCTCTCCATGAGGCCCAAGGAAGACTTGTAATGGCCTGTGGTTGACTCTGAAAAATCACATAGAATTTGGCTTCTGGCTGGACTCCTCACCCACTCTGTAACTCAAAGTAGTAGACATTATTCAATTTCACTCATTTTACCAGGAAAAAAAAATCAAATTATGCTAGATCTTCATGTTTTCAAGAGAAACCAGACATACATTTATTTATAAAATTATCTAATTTTCAAAGCTCAATAGCTATATTTTAAATGATTATTCTTATTTTTTAACACTTTTAACTCAAAACAAAACATGTTTTTTTGTTATCCTGATCCAGCCTGAGGGCCACCAGTTTGCAACTTCTGCTTGAAAGAAGGGTAGGATTTGGCTGGAAGGCAGGATTATGAAGGGAACTTAGAGTGAGAAAGAAAAAAAATAATAAATTGTCCATCATTTGGGCTGAACTCCTATATTAATAGCATACAATTAGGCAAATTGCTTTTTATTTATTTTATCTCCTAGTTGACTTCATTTCATGAGACCCTGGACCTTCTCAAAGCTACCATGTTTTTAACACCTGAGTGAGAGATTTGTCCTCAGGCAAACAATTGCTGGGCTGGTTCTTGTTAAAATGTCACAGTTTTCAGAGTTATAATTCATCACACTCAAGCACCCAAGGAAACAATTGTCCACAACATGAACTCAGAGGCCCAAAGTAAAAATGTTTTTCTTTGACATAATAAACATCTCCTTGTGGAGCTGAAGATTAAAGGAAAACATTTATTTTACTGGGCTATTGACTTTGCTATGGGGTACCTGAAATTCCCAGGGTGGCTCACAATGGAAGTGACAGTGATATGTTTGTGTGTCTTTAAATATGTACCATTGTGAGTGCCAAGCTGCAAAGATAAATCTTTCTGAGGAATAATAGGAGAATTTCTGCTCTGGAAATGAATGAGCCTTTGGATGGCTATTTCCCAGGCTCAAAATATAAGGGCTGTTTTTGTCCACCCACTCCTTCCCGGCATACAGATTCGCAAGGCTTCTGCTGCGGTGCTGGTCCTCTGACCCTCTCCCAGTCCCGTCACCACCCAAGCTCAGGCAGTGGCACCACATTTAGCAATTATAAATAACGTCAGCCTCCAGATCAGCCTCTGTCTCTAATGTCTCCCAATTCAAATTAATTCCACACCTTACCTAAAATCTTTTCAAAAATTTTAATTGTAATTTTACCTTCAATCTATTCAATGGACTCAATTAAAAACTAAATTAAATTAAAGATTAATTTAAAAAAATAGAAAGCAGTAGATTGTTATTCATGGCTTTCCCACCTGTAACACTTGATCCATATCTATTGCCAAGGTTTTTACTACCTGTATTTTCCAGACTTAACACCCTCAAGAGACAGGCCTTTTTACATTCATAGCCCTGAACCCTGGACTTTAACACCTTCTTCCTTTTTCTTTTCTGTTTGACTCTTAGTCAACCTTAGCATAAAATCCATATCTTAAACCTACTTGGAAGCTTTTCATTGTCTTTCCCAGCACAATAAAGAACTTTATTTTAATTGTTCTGAAATCCTTTAGTGTCTGAGGGTTTTTTTGTATGTGAAGAAAAAGTAACATTACATGCATTTTGTTTAATTTCCTTAAAAATCTATTTAACAGCTAACATGCATTTATCTATTAAGTTAGTAATAATACAACATTCATTCATTAAATAATCAAAATCCAAATATTATTCTAGCACTACACAATTCATCAAAATTAATTAATTAAACATAATGAGATTCCTTGAACTCAAAAAGATAATTATAGATTTATTTAATCAAAATTTTCTAAGCAAATTAATTAAAATAAGTTTTACTACCTTTAAATAGACAAAAGAAACAAGAATATTGGAATAATTAAAAAATCATTAATATACCTACAGTTAAACCAATTACAAAATTTACTAACTTATAAGATTTAAATTTTTCTTCATAATTTCTAATTTTATTATTAGTTTTTTTTATTTCCAAGGCTACAGTCATAGAATGTATACCTTTTTTAGGATTTTTGGTAATCTTTTTAATATCTAAAAAGAGTAAAACCTCAGAATAGCCTACATTGTGGATTTTGGGGCTGTGAATGGATTGATTCCTGTCTTGACAGATGTCTTGGTACACAATTAAATGTGGTCAGAGTTGAGCCATTGACTGTTTATAATTATGTATTGCTTGTTATAGCAAGTACATTTTAGTCACATATTCCATATAGAATCAAATTTTTAAGGCTTGGAATTTTTGTCATAATTGAATTAGTAACTCATTATCATGGTGTTTGGCATATTGTGATATATTAACTTTATTTATGTATTCATAGAATTGGGAATTTAAGAAAGCTTTATCATTATAAAGAGCAGAGTCCCAGAGTTGTGTCATCTACTGTAGATGAGGATTGAAATTTTCAGGCAACTCTCATTTAAGAAAACATTGGCAAATTTATTTTGGAACCCACTGTCAGACCTCATTGGTACATCACTATAAATAGCAATCATCAGCTCTACTCTTTTTCAGCCTGATAACTTTGTATCACCATTAGTTGTGGTCAGCCAGTTGTGTAGATCCTATTCTTTGTTGTGTAGACTTGACTCAAAAAATGTATGATATGTTTATTATATTCACATTTCACTATATACATAGTTTAACCACCTTTCATGTTATAATTACTTTTTTGCAAAGGGGTGCTTGCACCCCCATGTTTAGTACAGCACTATTCACAATAGCCAAGGTATGGACTTAGCCTAAGTGTCCATCAGCAGATTAAGGGATAAAGAAAGTGTGGCATAAATACACAATGGAATACTATTCAGCCATAAAACTTGAAATCCTGTCATTTCCAGTAACATCGATGGAACTTGAGGTCATTATGATAAGTGAAATAAGTCAGGCACAGAAAGACAAATATCACATGTTCTCACTCATATACGGGAGCTGAAAAAGTTGACCTTATGGAAATAGAGAATAGAATGATGGTTACTAGAAGATGAGAAGTGTGTGAGGGATCAAGAGAGGTTGGTTAATGGGTACAAATATACAGAGAGATAGAAGGAATCAGACCTACTACTCAATAGCACAGTAGGGTGACTATAGTTAACAATAATTTATTGTATATACAAACAGACAACCTACAGAATGGGAGAAAAATATTTGCATGTTACACATCTGATAAAGGGCTGTTAACTAGGATATATATATATATATATATATATATATATATATACAACTCAGGAAAATCTGCAAGAAAAAAATCAAATAACCCTATCAAAAAGTGGGGAAAGGACATGAACAGAAACTTTTCAAAAGAAGATAGACTAATGGCCAACAAACATAAGAAAAAATGATCAACATCTCTAATCATCAGGGAAATGCAAATCAAAACCACAATGAGATATTACTTACCTCCAGTGAGAATGTCTTTTATCAAGAAGTCCCAAAACAAAAAATGTTGGCTTTGATGTGGGGAGATAGGAACACTCATACACTGCAGGTGGGACTGCAAGCTAGTACAACCTCTGTGGAAAGTAATATGGAGATACCTCAAATAGCTACAAGTAGAACTATCATTTGATCAAGCAATCCCATTATGGGGCATCTACCCAAAAGAAGAAAAGACATTTTATAAAAAAGACATCTGAACTCAAATGTTCATAGTAGCACAATTCACAATTGCAAAGATGTGGAAACAATCCAAGTGCCCATCAATATATGAGTGGATTAATAAAATCTGGTATATATATACCATGGAGTTCTACTCAGCCACAAAAGGCAATGGTGATCTAGCACCTTTTGTATTATCCTGGATAGAGCTGGAGCACTTTCTACTAAGTAAAGTATCACAAGAATGGAAAAACAAGCACCAAATGTACTCACCATCAAATTGGTATTAACTGATCAACACTTAAGTGCACATATAGTAATGACATTCATTGGGTGTCAGGTAGTTGAAAGGGGGGGAGGATGGGTACATGCACACCTGATGGGTGCGGTGAGCACCGTCTGAGGGATGGACATGCTTGAAGCTCTGACTCCAATGGGGCAAAGGCAGTATGTGTAACCTAAACATTTGTGCCCCCATAATATACTGAAATAAAAAAATAAAATAAAAATAAAAAGTAAAATATAAAAATAGGTAGGAGCGATTTGAAATATTTCTGACAAAAAGAAATGACACATATTTAATGTGATGGATATCCTAAATACTCTGATTTGATCATTACACATAGTATGCATGTATAAAAATATCACATGTACCCCATAAATATGTATGACTATTATGTATCAATAAAGATTACTTTTTAGTATATACCCCAATTTAGATTTCTAATTTTACATATTACTATAAACTCATGGTATTTCATAAGTAACTATATCAATGTTATTATTATAAAATATTATTATTTTTAATGATGCACAGATTGTTATAACCTGGCCATTAGAATGTCCTATGTCTTTTTAGTGCTCTCCTGACATTTTTGAAAGTTTCCTCGAGTTTTGGCAATCACAGAATATTCTGTGTCCATCCAAAAACGTGAAGCTACTCTTCAAAATCCCTGATCCCAGGTACTGTATAACCTCTGTGGGGAATTTGTGAATATTTTTAAAATGTGGCATTTCTTTCTGGTAGACAGAGATTTCTGCCAAATCTCGGAGCTTGGTGAATGGAGCAACATTGTACCTTTGTGCAATGTGCAAACTACACACCTGTGCATAACAACCTTTCTTGTTACCCTTCACTAAAGAAACATATTAGAGACTAATATTTCGTTCGAGATCATTCACTTACATTTACAAATTGGACAATAGTATTACTGTATTATTGGCATAGAGATGAAAAAGTGGGTTTGTTTGAATCCTCACTCTGCCACTAGCAGTGTCACTTTGGGAAGCTAACCAATCATGCCTACACTTTTACTTTATGTGTAAAATGGGGATTATAGTAATAGTATCCACCTCAAAGAGTTATTGTGAAAATTGGAAGCCAACATATATAAAGCTCTTAAAGCTATGCCTAGCACATAATAAGTGTTTTTCTACTTTTGTTATTTCTGCTTTTAGTAACATAACTGGCAAAGGGAGAGTACTTCATTCCTTAAGTTTACCTTTCTCTTTTGAATGCATCCTATCATGCAGTGTGCTCACATTTTATGACATAAAAACTTTATTCACTACCATGAATTTATCCTATGATAATCATTGGGACATGAAGGCTAAAAAAAATGACTCTATCAACAAAGGGGAATGAGATTGGCTGCTCAAAGTCAAACTAGAAAATTAACACACCAAGGATGAAATCAGAGATGGAAAAAGTCACCTCAAAGAAGTGTACAATGGGTCTAAAACACACATCATTTTGCTTAATGTATACAATTAAAATGGTATACCTTAATATAGAACAGTTATGTATTGCACTTTTTCTAATTAAACATGTGTAAATAATAACCAACCAATAAATACAGGGTTAGAATTGTTAAAACAAGATATTTCAAACTGCTTCAGCCGTGTGTCAGGATGCTTTCCTTCCTGGACACTCAGTAATGTTTGCTCTGATCTTTTCCAAAGGTCCTTCATACTTTTATACCTCTTTAATTCTCGGCTAGATTCTGTTTGGAGTATTTCCTAGGTATCAGTAAATTTACTTAGGATATTATACTTAAGAAAAGAATCATATGAGCTCCATATTTATTTCACTTTTCACAATGAGGAAGTTGAAGGTGATAGCAGTTAAACAAATTAGGTAACTCTAAAGATCAGGTAAATTATAAGACTAGGATTAACTGGGTTCTGTCTGGTTCAATACCCAGGACACTACCTCTTCTAAGTCAACTCACATTTGAGGTCAATATTGCTGATGGTTCAATGTTTCAATTGTTTTGACTCAAATTTTAGAATTTGATAGGTATAAATAAAGTCATTAATTCTCTAACTTTTAAAATATAGACCTCTGGGAATAAAATTTCTTGATATTGGCTTTGGCAATGATTTCATGGATATGACATCAAAAAGCACAGGCAGCAAAAGCAAAAATAAACAAGTGGGATTGCATCAAACTAAAACGTTTCTGCACAGCAAAGCAAACAACAAAATGAAAAAGCAACTCGGGGAATGAAACAAAATATTTGCAAAAAGTGTATCTATATCTGATGAGGGATTAATATCCTGAATATATAAGGAACTCAAATAATTCAATAGCAAAATAAAAAAATACAAAGCAACAACATAAACAAAAACAGTTTAAAAAGGAGTAAAGGACATGAAAAAACACTTCTCCAAAGAAGACACGCAAGTGGCCAACAGGATATGAAAAGATGCTCAATATCACCAGTCACCATCATGGAACTGCAGAACAAAGCAACAATGAGATATCACCTTATATGTCATAAAATGACTGTTATCAAAAAATACCAAAATATAACAAATGTTGGCAAATGTGTGGAGAAAAGGGAACCTTTATACACTGTTGATGAGAGAGTAAATTGGAGCAGTCCTGTGGAAAACTGTACAGAAGTTCCTCAAAAAATTAAAAATGGAGCTACTTTATGATTCAGCAATCCCACTTATGGATAAATATTCAAAAGAATTAAAATCAGGACCTCAAAGAAATATCTGCACTCCCAGGTTCATAGTAGCATTTTTCACAATAGCAAAGATAAAAATAAACTATATGTCCACCAACAGATGAATGGATGAAAAATGTGGTATATACATACAATTGGATACTATTCAGCCTTTAAAAAGAAGAAATTCGTCCATTTTCGACAATATGGATGAGCCTATAGGACACTATGCTCACTGAAATAAGCCAGTCACAAAAGAACAAATATTACATGATCCCACTTATATGAGGAATCTAAAATCATCAAACTTATAGAAGCAGAGAGTAGAATGTGGTTTCTAGAGGTTGGGGGGAGGGGAAAGGGGTGGTATTGGTCAAAAGTTGCAAAGTGTCAGTTATGAAAGATAAATGAGCCCTAGAAATATTCTGCACAGCAGAGAGGTTCTATACTATATAGTTTGTATAGTTAACAATACTGTATTGTACACTTAAGAATTTGCTCAGACAGTAGATCTTAAGTATTCTGTCATAAAAATAAAATAGTAATCATAATAATTAAAGATAAGAGGTAGAAATTTGGGGAGGTGTTGGGTATGTTTATGATATTGATTTTGGTGATGGTTTTACCAGTGTATATTTTTCTTCAAACTAGTCAAGTTGTACATATTAAGTACATACAACTTTCTGTATGTCAATCATACCTCAATGAAGTATTTTTAAAAGTATCTGTAGAACTGAATTGAATACAAGTGCTTTTCTAGGCAGTTTTCTCTGTAAGTTGATTCCCGTAGCCTGAGGAGGTTGTTCCAGATACCACACGTGACTCCTAGTAAGTGTTGGGTGCATTCTTAATTTAGCTAATAATATTAGGAGCTTTTTGAAGAGTGCAACTGCCTCATACTTTCTTGGCTTACTTATTATATTAAACATCCATCAGATGCTATATCTATCCTAATTTCAATAGATATTCCATACTATGGACACGCCTATCAAAGCGGGCGAGGTGTAAGAAAAAGGTTGTTTTTATAAATGAATAATAGAAAACCAGATTTTTTATTTGTGTTGCTAAAGCTCAGAAAACAATACCCCAAAATGGCCTCAGATGAAAACATTTTTCTCTGATTTTCTCCTGTCTGCCTGTCTCTAAGCCCCATTCTCCCCCAGGGCTAGTCATAGAATCCAGAACCTTTTTTTCCCCAAAGTCAGCCATAAATCCTAAAAATATTATTCTAACTTTCCCTCCACCTTTCTTTAGAAAAAAGAGCTATAAAGAAATAATCTGACCTTGTTGTCTATAGTTCATGAGACCCCCCTCCCCATTCCAGAGGAAGCCCTGCCCCATACCCAGAAGGAAAGAATGCATGCTCAGAGAGGCCAGGAAGAATTGGTCTTCCCACTCAGTCTATTAGCATGGATCATATCCTTTTTGCCCAATCATATTTCTACACGACTGTTTATACTTTGCTGAACTTAAGTGTAAAAATGGATAATCTCCCCTGTGTCGTTGGGTCTTCATTCTGAAGGTTTCCATCAATATACATTAAATAAATTTGTATGCATTTTCTCCAATTAATCTGCCTTTTGCATGCTAACTTTTCAGCTAATCTTCAAATGGGAAAGCGTCCCCTTGGCCCCTACAGTATTGTCATAGGGGATCTGTCAGTGTATATATATATATATATATATATATATATATATATAAAATCATACAGCTCATATCTACAGTGATACCTACCACATTACAGATGGTCAATAAATATTTTTTAAATGCTTGAACAACAAAAAAAATTAGGATCATGGAAATCAAGACAAATCATTTTCTTGGTCTTTCTAAGCCTTTATTTCCATTATGATAAAATAAAAATAATAACTGCATTACCTCATAAATTTTTATGGAGATTAAAAATCATTCAATACACACCAAGTTCACTTTAAGTAGAAATAACCCAATTTGGATTAGCTTGCTTTATTATTATTGCCATCCCCCTAGTTATAAGCTTTTTCTCATTTAGAGGAAGATGGGCAGCTCTGGGATGAACCAGTCCTGAAAGCACTTTACATAAGACAAACCCAGAGCCTCCTGGGCCAATCCTAGACTGAGCCTGCATACCCACGTGTATTGTGGATCCAGCATTCTGCTCACCTGCTCATCTGCTTCTAAAGAGGTGGAGTCCATTACTTCGATTTTAGACCTTTATTTAAGATGAGAATTACCTGTACTTGCTTCTCTAAAATTTTGGATACCATTCTCCTGGAAGCCCATTTCCCTCTCTCTAGAATATTCCTGAACCATAACCCACTTCATTCGGGCTGTGGGTGACAGTTGGGCCAGTCTCACCTGGGGTTGGAAGAAGCAACTTCCATACAAATGTGAATTTAGTGGTGCCCAGAGGCTTTTTCTCAAAATGATTTTCTTCATCTGTTGACCAAATCTCTAAAAAATCCATGTAAATATGCTTTTATTTATCAGCTGCCCATGATGTTTAAAATGCAAATACACCTGAAAGAGAATAAACACACATATATATTTTTCCTCTCACACTTATTCCTTCCTCTCACAAATGTTCACTGAGCTACCCCTTTGTGCCACATGTGGAGGTTTCAGGAGTGTAAAGACAATGGCTGTAACCTCTGTGACCATGGAGCATAGACCTTCATAATGACAGAACAATGAATGACAAATGCCATAGTAATGCTTTCTGTAAGACAGCTATGCAGAGTGGAACGGAGAATGAAGTGTTAGCTCTGGTAATGGGAGGGAGTGTAGCATGAAAAAGGGCAGCAGAGCTCCTTCTGCTTGCATTGGGGATTGAGGGATAAGTAGAATAGCCAAGATGGGGTGGGTGTTCTATACAGGCAAAGTGGCAAGATCAAAGCACAGAGGTGTGAAAGGTGTATGCTTTACAACCAGAAAGAAATCAATAGGAATGGTTAGTGTATAAGATGTGTGTGTGTGTGTGTGTGTGAGAGAGAGAGAGAGAGAGAGAGAGAGAGAGAGAGAGAGAGAGAGAGAGAGAGAGATGAGGTGCCATAGAACCAATTCATGGATATCTCTGCAGAGCATGCAAAGGCGTTTGAGTTTGAGCCTGAAAGGTGTGGCGACCTATTGATAAATTCTTAGTACTGAGATGGTCAGATTTATATCTTAAAATATCCAAGGACCAAATTAAGTTATTGGTCCTCCTTTCTTTATTTTTCTTATGGCAATGGGTAGTACCCTGGAGACAGGCACCAAGTGACTGTAAAGTCCAGGAAGAAATGTCACAAGTGTCAACTGTACTGACCAACACCTGGTAGTGGCCTTGGAATTACCAAGACATTGCAGTGGAGTTGACAAGACAGACAGGAATAGGTAAGCAATGCTGGGTTAGAGGCTATGATTGAAATAAATTTCAGAATCTAATAGAGGCTTGCAGGAAGGCATTCTCAGTTCTACTTTGGGCACAGACATCTAGAAAGGGTTTTTCAATTTTTGTTTAACCTGTAAATTAAGCAGTTTTGTGCATATCTTGTGTACCTCATTTCTGGTGACAATGGTCTGTAATCTTTCCTGATAACTAAGTAAAAGTCTAACTGCTCTGTTGATTGCATTGGTTGGTTTGGTTGATTTATAGGAAAAAAATAAAAATAAAAAGTAGAATCCCTTCTTTTTAAAATGTCCAGAAAAATACCTTGGAATTTTTAAAAAATGGAAATATATCTTATCATTACATTCATTACTTAGCCATCTCCAGAAAACAATGCTATCAAATAAATAACAATTCAGTCACCAGGTTAATTTTTTTAAAAAAATTTTTATTCATAAGGAAAGTTAAAAGCACTTCAGTTATTTAGAACCAGGCTTAACTGCGAATAAATTGCTTTCACGGTCTCGAAGTCTATAATTAAGCACGGAAGACCACAGCACGCAGATTTAAATTATTCACAAAAGATTTTTGGAACTTTACAAGTGAATTAGCTGTTCTATGATTCGGTTACACAATACTAAACTTATTAATGCTCCTATTAATACAACCTGTACCTGATACCAGCAAGGAAAATATCTTCATATTTTAATAACATATTATCCCGCAACAGTCCTGCTTGGCTCACATTGAAGCCTATGCTCAGCATGTTTCATTCAGGACTTAGTGTCACACTCAAAGCAATCTAGGTTCAATAATGTGCTTTGGCAGTAGCCAGAATTAGGGGAGAGACTGCTGTAATCCCCAGTGTGGAGCTGATAGCATAACTAAGCCTCATGTGTTCCTTGTTATACCTTCAACCTCTTTTACCGTGATGTTCCAATCCTTGCTTCATCCTAATGAAGAATTGGCTACTTCCATGTTCTATTTTTTTAATTTATTCTTTTTATTTCAGAGTATTACAGAGTACAAATGTCTCAGTTACATAAATTGCTTTTGCACCACCCAAGTCAGAGCTACAAGCATGCTCGTTCCTCAGACAGTGAACACCACATCATTAGATATGAATTTACCCATTTCCTCCTCCCCCACCCCACCTGCCCAGCACCTTTTCAATGTTACTTCCCATTTGTACACATTAGTGTTGATCAACTAGTACCAATTTCACAGTGAGTACCTGTGGTGTTTATTTTTCCATTCTTGTGCTACTTCACTTAGAAGTATGGGCTCCATCTCCACCGAGATAATACAGTAAGTAGTTCAACATTTTTTATGGCTATGTACTACTCCATATACCACATTTTGCTAATCCACTCACGTATTGATGGCACTTGGGTTGTTTCCACATCTTTGCAATTGTGAATTGTGCTGGATAAACATTCTAGTGCAGATGTCTTTTCTAAAGAATGTCTTTTTTTTCCTTTGGGTGGATGCCCGGTAGTGGGATTGCTGGATCAAATGGTAAATCTACTTTTAGTTTCTTGAAGTATCTCCATACTACTTTCCATAGAGGTTGTATTAGTTTTCAGACCCACCAGCAGTGTATCCATATTCCTATTTCTCCACATCCACGCCAATATTTGTTGTTTTGGGACTTTTTAATAAAGGCCATTCTCATTGGAGTTAAGTGATAACTCATTGTGGTTTTGATTTGTATTTCCCTGATGATTAGAAATGTTGAGCAATTTTTCATGTCTGTTGGCCACTAGTTTGTCTTTTTTTGAAAAGTTTCTGTTCATGTCCTTTGCCCACTTTTTAATGGGATTGCTTGATTTTTTCTCACTGATTTTCTTGATTTCTCTATAGATTCTAGTTATCAGCCTTTTATCAAATGTATAGCATGCAAATATTTTCTCCTATTCTGTAGATTATATGCTTGATCTCATGATAGTTTCCTTGTCTGTGCAGAAGCTTTTTAATTTGATCAGGTGACATTTATTTACTTTTGTTGTCGTGATTGCTTTTGGGATAGTCTTCATAAATTCTTTGCCTAGCCTGATGTCTATAAGAGTTTTTCCAACATTTTCTTCTAGAATTCTTGTGGTTTCATGCGTTAGGTTTAAGTATGTTATCCATTGTGAGCTGATTTTTGTGAGAGGTGAGAGGTGCAGATCCTGTTTTGGTCTTCTACATGTGGCTATCCAGTTTTCCCAGGACCATTTATTGAATAGGGATTCTTTTCTCCAGTGAATGTTTTTGTCTGCTTTCTCAAAGATTAGATGGCTGTGTGAAGATGGTTTTACATCTTTATAAAGAAGATTCTGGATTCTAACTCCTATTTCATTGGTCTACGTCTCTGTTCTTGTGCAAGTACCATGCTGTTTTGGTTGCCGTAGTCTCGTAGTACAGCTTGCAGTCTGGTAAACTGATGCCTCCAAATTTTTTCTTTTTGCTTAATGTTACCATGGCTATATGAGGTCTTCTCTGGTTCCATAAGAAGTGTAGAATTACTTTTTCTAGATCTGTGAGAAAATGATGCTGGTATTTTAATAGGGATTGCATCGAATCTGTAGAACATTTTGGGTGGTAAAGACATTTTAAAAATGTTGACTCTGCCCATCATGAACATGGTAAAATTTTTCATCTGTTTACATCCTTTGTTATTTCCTTCCTCAGTGTTTCTTAGTTTTTCCTGTAGAGGTCTTTCACCTCCTTGGTTAAGAATATTCCAAGGTACTTTATTTACTTTGTTGATATTGTGAAGTATATTGAGTCTTTGATTTGGTTCTCAGCTTTACTGTTGCTGGTATGTAGGAATGCTACTTATATTTGTGTACATTGATTTTGTAATCTGAGACTTTGCTAAATTTATTATTAATTCTAGTAGTGTTTTGGCAGAATCTTTGAGATTTTCTAGATATAAGATTATATCATTAGCAAAGAGTGATAGTTTGACATCTTCTGCCCCCATTTGGATGCCCTTGATTCTTTTCTCTTGTCTGATTGTTCTGGCTAGGGGTTCCAGCATTATATTGAATAGATGAGAGTTGGCCACCTTATCTGGTTCCCATTCTAAGTAGGAATTCTTTCAGTTTTTTCCTCATTAGTATAATGCTAGCTATGAGTTTGTCATCTATGGCTTTTATCATTTTTAGTTAAATCCCTGTGAGCCTATTTTGTTAAGCATTCTTATCATATAAGAGTGCTGAATTTTTTAAAATGCTTTTTCTGCCTCTATTGAGAGAATCATATGGTCTTTGTATTTACTTCTACTTATCTGGTGAATTACATCTATAGATTTCCATATGTTGAATCATTACTATATCTCTTGGAGGATCCTCCCATGTTCTAAATGGATATATAGAATTTGACACATTTATAATGGAAAATAGTATGTTCTTAATCATATAGGTCATTTCTATCAGGGAAAGAAGAAATATTTACAACATATGCAAAATATTTTATGGAGTACAGGTATTTAATATGTTAACAAATAATAGCATATTTCTAGTATTTAGTGGAAGTAGTCATATTTTGCTTTAAAATGTGAATGTGAAGGCAAAGTTTGGTTCTCATTCTTACTAAATTGAAATCCAAAACCTTTACTGCAACATACAAAGCTATATGTTCCTTTCTACATTCTTCACAACTCCAAAATTTTACACTCTAGCAGCATGATTTTTTTTTTTTTGCTCCATTCCTATTGTATTTCTTTCAGTTCCTTCATTTCCACTAGCCATCAATCCACAGGACCTTCATATAGGCTGTTGCTTTGACATGGAAATTTATTCCCATATACATCCTAGTCTCATTTGCAACTATCTGTCTTTTCAGGGAGGCCTTCAGTGCATGCCTTCATGGTCTGTAAAGGAAAGCCAGGTCTGATCAACTAAGTTAAGGGGCTTAGATTTTACTCCCAGGCATTTGCATTTCTGGAATAAAGTTTTCAAAAGATGATCCTTTTCAAAGAACCAACTTTTTGTTTTATTAATCTCCTGAATAGCTTCCCTGTTTTCAATTTCATTTAGTTCTGATTCAATCTTGTTGATTTCACTTCTTCTGCTGGGTTTCGGGTTGGTCTGTTCTTATTTTTCCAGCTCTTTGAGTCATTTCATTAGATTGTCTATTTGTGATCTTTTTGACTTTTGGTTATAGGCATTTATGCAGATAAACTTTCCTCTCAGAACTGCTTTAGCTGTGTCCCAGAGGATTTGATAACTTGTCTCTCCATTGTCATTTTGTTCATAGACTCTTTTTATTTCCATCTTGATTTC